>CAHIKZ030001057.1:550000-557500 GCA_903632075.3 Acanthosepion pharaonis
TTGCAGGTTTTCAGATAAGACGTTTGACATCGTTTGCCGTAATAAACAATATAAGACCCTTTGAGCTATTCAACTAAAAAGAGAACAGGTTAAAATCATTTTGTGTCAGCCCCATCGTCTTTCCAAATGAGCAATGGTGAGAGGAAAATATCATTCAGGCCTTCATTAATGGTACCAACATTCTTACTCTGGGTTCCATTTTCAAAGTCCATTCAAGAGACATCAAGAGAACGGTGAATAAGTTTAAAAAAGAGGGAACAGTAGAGAGGAAAACTGGATCAGGAGGTCACAACAGGAAGAGGGATCATCGTTTCAACTTAAAGCTAAAGAGATCAATTAGAAAAGATCCAACTCAATCCAAGTTGGCACGTGAGAGAGGAGTTTCAACTATGACAGTCCAAAGAGCAATGGAAAAGGACTTGAAAATGAAATCGTACGTGAAACCTGCGAGGCACCGTGTTACTCCAGGACAGAAAATTAGAACGTTAGAGTGGGTGAAGATCATCTTGAATAAGTTGTAAAATTATCTTGGAATAATATATATTTATTTGAACATTTTTCAACCCTTTATGAGCTTCCGATCCTTAGCTATGATTAATTAATATCATTTTCGTTTATGATCGATTCCATGTTAAGCTTAGAGAGTAATTATACATGCTTATTGCGAAAGTAGAGTTCAATAGTGCTATAAAAACCTCGGAGAATTCCAGTAAGATATCTTTAATCCTTTCTAAGATGCAACAGTTCAAAGCTTAATCTAACAAATGGACACTATTTACATTATTAGGTCTATTGTCTTCATCTTTGTCGCTATATTTATTACAACGTTTCGGCCGTTGTACGCTCCGGCCTTCTTCAGGTGGTTGGAATGTCGCTCACTGTGGTAGACTGTTCTAGTTCGACGTGCCATGTTTAAAGGATGTCAGTTACCAGTTATCTCCTGTTAATTTCCCTCTGAATGTTCCCCTAAACTTAATGTCTTCAGCAACCGTTTTTACCAGTGCTCATATTGCAATTTTTGCTGTTTATCATTGATGTTTTTATGAGAGCTCATATTGCAATTTTTGTTGTTATTATCGCTTTTCTCTGGCACTCCTTATTACTGGTTCCCATATTATATTCATTTCTATGCTTGGTCGGCTCAGGAGATTTTTGTGGCCTAGCATATGTGCTGATTCCTTATATGGCAACAAAGATGAGGATAATAGTTCGAATAATGTAAATAGTGTACATAATACCTAATCTCAGAAATATAGACAGAAACAAATGTAAAATTTTGCTTTTACACGATTTGGACAATTTTGTTGTTACAGCAGGTATATATATATATATATATATATATATATATATATATATATATATATATATATATATATATATATATGTGTGTGTGTGTGTGTGTGTGTGTGTGTGTGTGCGTGTATATATATATATATATATACATATGATTAAGAAATTATGTGGGCGTATAATTCTTCAATTGTGAGGGACGATTAAATATTTTATATTTAAAAAGTGTTACATTTATCTCAACTAAATACATCAGATTCAGATAAGTTAATTTATACAATTGGGATGGCCAAAGATGCATTCCAAAAGCTAAGCAGAGTATTAAGAAACAGAAAACTTACGTTAGAAACAAAGAAAAGAGTACTGAACTCTTACTTGATATCTGTCCTAATGTATGGCAGCGAATGCTAGACAATCTCCTCAACGGTGAAGAAAAGACTCGAAGCAACAGAAATGTGGTCCCACAGAAATACGCTGAGGATCCTCTGAACCGAACTTGTGAGCAAGAACGAAGTTTTAGAAAAAATAGAAACAAAGAGGAATCATATACTTAACATCAAGAAGAAGCACTTGAAATATCTGGGGCACATAATGAAGAAGATAGGCTTGGAGAACCTGATACTCACAGGACAGATAGACAGAACGAAGGGACAGAGGAAAGCAGGAAAGCAGAATATATTTGATGAGCTTGAGTAAATGGATGATAGAACAGGTTTTGAGAGAAATAGCAAAAAGACAATACTTATTAAGATCGACAAAGGACAGGAAGATGTGGCGGGCCATGATCGCTTACGTCCTGAAGGAACCCAACACATAAAAGATATAAATGCATAAATGTGCGTCGGGGCGGATATTGTATGTGAGTGAATTTACCCGGAAAGTTGGGTTTACATTTGTGGGTGTGTTTAGGTGCCCAACAAATATTTTACCGAAATCGTTTCTTGTCGCTTGGCCTTTTCGTTCTTTGTTGCTTTATTTAACTTGACAAACTCACTAATAAAATTTGAGTTCATGACAAAAGCGATACGCTCTTCTGCTTTCGAATTCCAGTACGTTTGGCAATAAGGAATTATCTTTTGAAAACAAGGACGTCAGTTATTTACGAGGAACTGTCAATAGAACAGAACGAAGGTAGGTCTAATTCTTTCAAAGATTATTTACATTAATTACAAGCGGACTATGGATTTCATTTTTTTTTTGTTGTCATAACGTTTCAGCCGTTGTACCTCTCGGCCTTCCTCAACGGTTTAAACGTTGTGATAAAAACAAGATCAAACAAGAGACCGCATGTACATAATATAAATAACTAGCAGTAGAGCCCGGCGTTGCCCGGGAATATAACAGTAATAGATCAAGTATCCACCATCATAAAGACTGAAAAATAAAATTGACAAAGATTATTGTTTAAGGTTGACGGACACGCATGTCTTGTTTTTTTTTGGTTTTTTTTTTACGAATTGGTCAAACCCAAACTCAAACAAAAACATTGTTTTCAATCGTTATGAGTCTCCCGATTGAATAGAATAATTTTATAAACAATTGTCTTGTAAATGGAATTTTTAAAGGAAAGCATTCTGAATGTAAAATAAAAGAAAAAGTGTGAAAGACAATAAGAAACATTACATGCCAAAAAAAAAAAAAAGTGAAGTTTTATTTGAAATCGTTTGAAAAATGTAGGTAGCCTTTCTGCAATCTTTTAGTTTTACAATTTATGATTTTACTTATTGAATACAGTAAAAAAAAATTGCATATTTTGCTTGTGGTGATTCATAATTAGAATTCTGATTTGAATATATTTTCCATTCGTTGTTTCTAATACAAAAATATTAACTTTATTTGGGTTTATTAATTATGATCTAACAAATCTTATTCATTTAGTAGCCTTTCTGTAATAATAATCTTTTACAATTTATGATTTTTACTTATTGAATACAGTAAAAAAATTGGACACCATGTGTATTTAAAGTAGTTTCCCGTTCCGGTTATTATTTATAGTTAGGGCTTGTGTATGTTTAGATTTCATTATGTTTCCCTAAGGATAAAGAATTTATTCCGATGTTTGTATTCGTACAATCAGTAGAGATCGTTAGATTATTGTTTAAGGTTGACGGACACGAATGTCTTAATTAGTTTTTATTTTTTTTATTTTTTACGAATTGGCCAAACCCAAACTCAAACAAAAACATTGTTTTCAATCGTTATGAGTCTCCCAATTGAAATGGAATTTTATTATAAATAATTGTCTTGTAAATGGAATTTTTAAAGCATTCTGAATGTTAAAAATAAAGTAAAAAGTGTGCAAGAGAATAAGAAACACTACCTGCCAAAAAAAAAAGTGAAGTTTTGTTTTATCGGCTGAAAAATATAGGAAATCCGATGTGAGTTGTCCCCCTTCCATTTTCACGATGTCTCTTAATCGTGTTTTCAAATTGATTTTGTGCAAAAACAATTATATTTTCCCATTTTTGGCGCTGTTAGAACCACCACAAGGTAATTTTATGTAGTCCTGTGAAGTTTTGTTGAAATCGGTTGAAAAATGTAAAAAATCCGATCCAATATATAAACGTTACAGACACACACACACACACACAATCTGCGTTTTATAATAAGTAAGATGATAGCTTTTCATCCCAAAAATTCCTTTAAAGATATGCGACGAAGAACCCTTATTTTATACCACAAATGAAAAGAAAACTCAAAATTAAAAAATGTTTGCTTTGTTATAATACCTGAAAAGCTTTCTTCAAAGCAAATATAATCCCGTGAACAGAAAGTTGGATGTCGACTTAATATAAATAACCTATCAAACTAAGACATTATTTAATTATAAAAGCTTTTAATTGTTTTTATGAACAAGACATATTATGGGTTTTACTTACAGTTTTAAGAAAAAATTTTTTCGACGAATAATGAATTTTTACAAGAAATTTAAATGTTTTAATTAGAATAATTTATAAATTTTTACATTTTTTAAAATTTCTATATTAATTTGTACAGATTAGATGATATTGTTATTAACTAAAAGGTATATTTACCAATCATAAATTAAAAAGCTTACTACAAATGATCACATTCCAATATTTTAAAGGGAATTTTGATTTTTTTATATGTATAAACATACGTATAAACATTGTATATATAAACATTTGTATTATATGTATAATATGTATCATATGTATATATATATGTATATATATATGTATGTATATATGTATAATAAGTATATATATAATATGTGTATATGTATATTATGTATTATATGTATAAACATACCAATTATCTATTATACGGTAAACTATACACGACATTATCAGAAAATAAGAACAATGACTATAATAAAATTAGAGCCAAAATTCTCAAAAATTCAGTAAAAACATTAGATTATGAAGAATATTTTTAGGATTACAAAGTACTTAAAACTTATATATATATAAAAGGGGCTCACGTTAATTAAAATGACTTTTTTTAACGCCTAAAGCCACCACAGAAAAACATTAGGTAAATATCAATCTGTCAACATTGTGTCAAACTCACGATCGCCTTAAATAAACAGATACTGTTTGGTTAAAAATGCATATCTGTAATATTTAAAGTAATATTTCTTTCAAATCGGATTAATTATACTTTAAATCAGCTAATATTCCTCAAATAAAGTTTCAGAAAAGTATATTTTATTTTTGGGAGATTTTTTTAATAAAGAGAATTACATTGCGATGAAAAACGACTAAAAAGGCCGCTAATCCGCCCTTTCTGTAAATTTTTGAAATTTTTATTGTTTTTTGGAGTTACCTATTGAAATAATCAAGTTTACAATAATTATCAGATGTTTACTCTGAGTTTCTCGATCTCTCGCTCGTCAGGACTTCAGATAGGATTGACTGAATTAATTCCAGATATTATGGAATCAATAAAAAAAACATTCTTATCAATTTTTCAGACAAGAGAGAAATGACAAAACTCAGAATTGACATCCGATAAGTATGGGGAACTTGATTGTTTCTGATTCAGTAAGTATTCATCTAGAGACAATTATCGACACATTTTTATTATATAATTTTATGTATATCAATAGATAGCATAATTATCATTATTTTAATATATTGTGCAAAATAATGACGATGGCCTAGAGGTAACATCACTGACCGATGTCACATCAGTCGGGTTTCGATCAGACGTCTAGTCGCATTGAGGAGCTGCGAAACAGGAGTTGTCTGTGGATGACTATATGTATGTATATATTTAGCTGTATAGATTCGAGTTTGTGACCCTGATTTTCACGCTTTTGCGATCATCAGACAAACTGGTTTATTTTTTGAAAATGTAATCTGTTTATGCTTGTTTGTGTTTGATTATGTTTGTGGGGGGAATTCTACTTTGTTTCCATTTTGGGCTAACACTATCACACACACAGACATACATGCATGCAGGTGTACGTATTAGAGTTCACACAAACACACACATATAAACAATTCAAGATGAGGCGCAGATATATATATATCTATGCGTTCGAGTATACATACATATGCAATTGTAATCTTATTTCGGTGTCGGAACTGTATGTATGAAGTTCTTTCATATATATATATATATATATATATATATATATATATATAAAGAAAAAAAGAACAGTAAGAATAAGATATATAATCCGGTGTTCTTATAGATATTTTTATTTTTACAAAATAGTGCTCAATGTAAATTTACAGAGCATTAATATTATAAATTAATTGATTTAAAATATCGTAATATATATATATATATATATATATATATATATATATATATATATATATATATATATATATATTTTTAAATTAAGATATATAATCCCGACAAATGTTTTAAATGATTTTCTCTTTCGAACATGATGAAGCCTTAAACGGCGAAATGTGTTAACTGATATATTTAGAAACAAATCTACTTTGATAAACTGTTTCACAATTGTCATATATATATATATATATATATATATATATATATATATATATATATATATATGTGTGTGTGTGTGTGTGTGTGTGTGTGTGTAAAAATTCAGGTAGAATATATCTTTAAAAGTACTATATGAATAAAGAGAAAGTAACTTACTCAGAAGGAGTTTTCCGAAAAAAAACATTGTTGCCGCGTTCGTAGTTAAGAAAAAGCCAACACTCAATAATATTAACTACGAAGACGGCCACAACGTGCTGATAGTGTTCGGAAAACAAAACATCCCTATAACTCTAGATATATACACACAACCCATACACCCAATTAAAAAGCAAAAATAAAATCATCCTTGATAATGGCTAAAAGTAAAGCCGAATAATATATATATATATATATATATATATATATATATATATATAATTTAAAATAGTTAATAGTTTCAATAACAATTTGGCTTGAATGCATTGTCTTCCGGAATTACTTTTATCTACCGTACTTTATATCCTACTATTTAACCTATAGTTTGTTCAAGACAAAGAGATGGATTCATACTTTTCTGAAGAGTATTTGCGCAGAAGTAAATGTAACGAACTCGACTAGAATTTGAACACGGCTTTCCAAATTCACATTTTGAGCCGCTATCCATCATATATATATATATATATATATATATATATATATATATGTGTGTGTGTGTGTATTTAAAAGAATTGTTTTGACCCACTTCCAATGATCCTGGGGGGGAATTTCACATGCATCAATACATGAGATGCACTTTATTTTGAAAACTCGTGTTAAATCAATTTTTCTGATTTTTTTCATTTGAGAATGTGCAGTCAAGTATGACGATAGTTAATAACAGAGCTGCAATAAGGTTCCTGTTTTTGAAAAACAACACACTATGAACAATTTTTTTGCGCAGATGACACCAGTGTATGAACCAGATGCCCCATTATATGCGTTATTAAGCAATCTTATCGGCATTTCAAATGCGAGAGTCTTTCAGTGGAATTGGCCAATGTTTTCAGCCAATCAAACACCATACAAGTGGAGGCTGCCATTTTGGGAGAACACCGCCTAATCATTCGGGAACTAACAGGGTCAAGTATAGTATGGGGTGTATCGAAAAAATCCTCCATGAACGCCTATGATTTCAGAAAGTAGATTTTTTCTTTGATCACTTTTTTTCAGAAGTAAACCGAGTCATTTGCTCCCACGAACTTTTGGTCAAAGATAAATTAAACGAGGAGAACATTTTGGGCTGGTTAATGACACTTGATG
>CAHIKZ030001057.1:560000-592500 GCA_903632075.3 Acanthosepion pharaonis
GTAAAACAAACAAAACTAAACAAAACTAACTTAAATCATAGTATTTTAAATTTCATTGGTTATTGATTAAGATGACACAAATGACTGTTAGAAAATCAACAATGTATGAGAAATTCAAGAAAAATATTGCTTATTGAAAATGTATGAAGACACTACCGGACAATACCATGTCCAAAATGATTTCTATCCTTACAATGTCAAGTCTTTCTAACAGATTATAGTTGTAGAAAGTTTATTATTTCTAGTATATTTAGAAGCTCTGATAGCTAAATTGCCAAAGAGTTTTGTTAATTTCTATAATGTTTTCCAGAATATTCTTATGGGATCTAAATGAATGAGATCGGATATAATAATTGTTGGTATATGAATAATCGTGGAGGGCGTAACACGAGTCAAGTCAAAGGAAGTGGAGATTTTACTTTAGGGAAGATTGAAGTTCGAAAAATAAGTTTATTCAGAAAGCAGGGCAGAGGCTACAAAATCATCTCAAGGCAATTTTAATTGCCAAGGTTTATGGTGCAGATCCTTATCAAGAAATGTTTCATGACAATAATGATTCTTAAAGGGTATAAAGGTAATCCAATATTTTTCCTTCAGCCAGAAAGATATTGCATGACACCAACAGAAATCCAAGGATCACGATCAAGGTTATCCTGAACATCATAATGTAAAGGTAGACAATACAGTAGACAATACACAAAGGTGGATTATATGCTTACACGGCAAGAAGGACATAATCTGTTGAACAAAAACGCACAAAAACGCATATGTATAAAGATGAAAGCTTTTGGCTATGAATTTTATGGTCAGATGAAACAAACATGGAGCTTTTTGGACGCAGGGTTGTAACTTCTGTTTGGAAAAACAAGGTCATGCCCCCCCCCTATTCAAAGAAAAATAAACAGTAGGAATGTATTTCTCTGAGAATGCTTTTCAGCTAATGGTTGTGGCAATTTCGTAAAAGTAGTTGACAATATGAAATAGAGCTATATACGTAGGAAAAAAAAAATCAAAGATTTTGCAGAAAATCATAACCCTCCTTAGAGCTGGCTCTTTCAGTTGGGGAATGACCATATTCAAGTTGGTCAAGAATTTCTCCATTAATAATGGTATCAATATTTTGGTGAGGCCTAGCTAGAGTTGAAATATGAATTTTTTCAGAATCTCCTGAGAAAGTTCAAAACTAAAGTAGTGTCAAGACATCCTTTCAGTATAAAAATATGAAAACCTTTTCAAACGAAGAATGGTTGAAAATAAATCTTTTCGAATTGATTACTAAGTCCATGATGAATTTTGGACATGACATTTTTCATTTAATATTCTCGAGAAGGAAGTGGGTTATGAGAGAATTATTTATCTGTTTTCCAAAACGAATCCTTTTAATCTAGAATAAAGCTGTGATATCACGTAAGTGAAATCGTTCAAAGTTCTTAAGATGATATAAATTTAAATCTTTAAACCCAAATCTACAAATCCCTAGTTTTATAAGTAAATACTAACATTCATAAAGTTAAAACTGAAAATTTGGTAGTAATTGAAATGCTTACATTCTAATTGGTTTACTTTCTGAAATGGTCAGTTGAATCGTTTGTGGCATTAGTGTTTCGACTTTTTGAGGTTTATCGTCAGTTGGTATGATGTGGTCTTTATTAATATCTAGACAAATCTCAATTTGTTCATCAGTTTTGAGAAGACGGCGCCGATTACACTGAACCTTTGTCCTTTCTTTAGCAAAGACTAAATATGACCGATGACATTTCAATTTTTAATGACCTTCCCCTCCTCCTCATCCGATTTTTACCGAACTTTCCACAAACACTATCGTTTGAGCTGAGGCATTTCGCTGATTGTGAGTGTGTTTGCAGAGTGATTAAATATCTTGTGGTGTTTAATGAGCTGACAGCTAAGTATGCAGGTTAATTATACAAAATTGGAAGCACCTAGAGGGTTTTTTTTTTTTTTTTTTTTTTTTACAAATCTCAGTTGACGAGGAAAGTTCGAACGTCCGCCAATCGATCTCGGCATTTTCTTTCGTCTTTTACAAAAACTTACACTTTGATGACGTAAGCAGTTACGATAAAACAGTTTCAAGAAATATTTGCTTCGACTCAGGCTTTGACGTCACTAGCAAGAATTAAACAAGCCAATTGAATGAAATGCAAAGAACGATGACCTGATGATGAAGTGAAAGCTTTGGTTGTTGATCATTCTGAATAAAAAAAAAATGAGTCGATTTTACGTTGGAATTAAAGACTGATTTTCTATTTAAGGGAATTTACAAGTTTGTTGGATGTTTTCAACGCCATTTCCAAGCGAATTAATGCGATCATATTCTCGGCATTAGGCAGACGTAGCATGAAATAAAATAAAAAAAAACGCCAATATTTCTGACGCGTAAAAATGAGTGCGTCTACGTTTGAGTCGAAGAAATTTATCTTGATATATTTCTTTTACTTTCTTTTGGTTTTTTAAAAATTGCTTTTCAGATTTGCCTTTGAGAAATTGCGAATGCACACGTTTTGCTTTTCTGCGTTTTCTGTTTTGCTACTTCTAAACATTTTTAAATCTCTGAATGGAATTAAAAAATCAGACATTGATAATCTCTTGGTTTTAAGATTGCTGTTCATATTTTGAAACGTTTCGTCACGTTTCATGCACAGTACAAAATGACAGAATAAAATTGGTCAAAACATATTCTTGGAAAATAGAAATCTAGGGATAAAACTTTTAACTGATTTCTGCTCTTATGATTTCCAGAGTTATTTTAAATTAAAAGGGGTTTAATTGAACTGAGAAAGAATTATACCATTTTACGCAGGCGATCAGTTGAAAATATTTAATATAAGCAACCATTGAAAAAATGCACATAAATTATGTTTATGTTAGAAAACAATTTTGTTGGAAGATATCCAATAAAACGATTTATCTTTGGGGAACAAATATTTTCCGTAGAAATTTTCACTTATTTAAACCGGATAGAACTCTAACGATGTCAGTTGGCCGCGATACTGTGACGATGTCATAACGCGAATAATGTGATTAATTGCTTAATGTTTGCCTCTAATATCGTGAAAATACGTTTCAAAATTTAACAAAATTAATATTTTTGAAAATCGTTGTTAATTTAATAAAAACTAAACATGGAGAATTTTTGCTCCGAATTACAAACAAAACTGAAATATTTCAAGCAAAAACACTCACTGACTACAAAAGAGCAGAAAAAAAATAAAATTCTTGTCTTGTCTTTGAAGAGAAGAGGCTTTATTCTAATACAAAAATAAATATTGCTCATGGGTTCAAGATACTACGAGATTACACGAACATTTATATTTGAATGTTTGAATATTTACATTGACGAACACAACTGGAATTTGATTTGTTTTGTGATTATACCGAACAAAACCGCAGCAAAGAAAAAAAAAGTAAATTTAGCCACAGAAAATTAATTTAGGATCCATGATGATCTTGTTCAGCGAAATTAGTGGTAAGTAAACAATCCACATAATGGTGCATTGGCGCTACAATATCTTTCCCCATAGTAAATTTGAAACATTTGCGATTTATTTTTTTCATTTTCTTTCTTTCTTTCTATCTTTCGAAATCTTTTTCTACATATATCAGTCTGTTTCTATCTATCTATCTATCTATCTATCTATCTATCTATCTATCTATCTATCTCAAACTTCAAGTCTATCCCAAGTATAGACCTAACAATCACGTAACTTGTAACTCTACCCGGAGGCGAATATATCAGACCTCAGTTCTAACCTTGAATGCGTGCCTTTTTGTTTGGTGAGTGGGCTTCCATTCTCTGGACTCTATTTTAGTCTCTGGGTTAAATTGATGTACCCACATTTCATTTTGTATAATTAGGCAAACATTTTCTCTTGGTTCTGACACATGTCCGAAAGTTCATGTGAGTAATTAACTTCAGTTTCCTTCTGAAACGTCATGAACAAACAAGGAAACCTCTGTGCTGACACTTTCCACAACATCAATTCTTCATGGATGACTTCTTCCACAGATGCCACATTAATTTTAGCACAGCTTCGAATGGTTATACAACGATTTCTTAAGACATGGATGATATCTCCATCAATGGTAGATTGGGGTCAGAGGAGAATAGGGGGAAATTTCTACTAAAATGCGGACACATTTAAATATCAATACTAGTACTTATTAAAACATAAAATGAA
This sequence comes from Acanthosepion pharaonis, assembly GCA_903632075.3. Lineage (NCBI taxonomy): Eukaryota > Metazoa > Mollusca > Cephalopoda > Sepiida > Sepiidae > Acanthosepion > Acanthosepion pharaonis. The sequence continues at coordinate 564,197 of CAHIKZ030001057.1, forward strand.
TTCATCCAATAACGTTTTTATCAAGACTCATGTTAGTTTTAGCCAATAATTAGCTAATTAACGGCAAAATCTAAAACTTGATTCAATAATTATTGGTCAGAAAACGGAGAATTTATACCTATAAAAATTAGCAGCGATGATAAAAAAATGAATAAAAAAGAAAAACAGCTTGTTGGTCGTAAATCTTTTCACAATTAAAACATATATGTAAGAAATATGTTGTAAACTTTGTTAAAAGAAAATGTGAAGGAGCAATACCTGAAGGCCATAGAAGTAAGCATTATTGTGTATGTCGAACACTACAAAGTCTATACTAAGTTCTAACTTCAAAAACCTAATCATCAATAATGTATTAAAATACTTCAAGAAAAATAAAAAGCATAACGAATTCGGAGAAAGAGTTATTTTGATAACATTGAAAAGTTTGATTCCACTATATGACATATTTATAGTAATAGCATTCACACACAATATTTGCTTTTATTTCATTGAATATGAAGAAAATACATTACCCTGCTAAAATTATAAGATCCTTTCCAAACATTTAGTCCTAGATCTTTCGTTCCGTTGGAAGACACAAACAATGATTTTTGAGGAGTATATTTGACAGTATAATTCTATGTTCTTTTTTCATATTGAGATAATGCATTTCAAAAGTCAACATAGATTTTTGTGAAACAATTTCGGAAAGCATTTAATATGATAAACATCAGAAAATAAAAACAAATACCCACTGAACTTTTTAAATTAACACTCCTTATTCAAATCTGTATACACTTGAAAAGCAATATCATTAGATATCTTTGGGATACTCATTTCATGTTACATCTTCATTTTTTATGTGCCGTGTCTAGTCAGGACGTTAGCGATCATGGATCTCCACCATTTCCTGTCCTTTGTAAATTTTGTTTTTGTTATTTCTCCTAAATCTTGTTCTTCCATCCATTTGCTCAAGCTCGCTGGCTAGGTTATGTGTTGTTTTCCTCTGTTCCTCTTTTCTTTAATCTATCCTGAGAGTATCAAATTTTCCAAGACTCCTTTCCTCATTATGTGCCCTAGAGATGTCCTCTGTCGCTTCCTAATATTAAGTATAGGTGACCATGTTGTTTACATTTTCTCCAAAACTTCATCGTTGCTCATATGTTCAGTCCATAGTATTCTCAGCATCCTTCTGTAGAACCACATTTCTTTTGTTTCAAATTTTTTCTTCATAAGTGAGGAGACTGTGCAGCATTCACTGCCATATAAGAGGAGTGATATTGCATAACATTTCAGTACTCTTTTCTTTGTTTCTAGCGAATTTTATCTGTTTTTTTAATGCTTTGCTTAGATTTTGGAAGGCATCTTTCTCTATGCCAATGCGTCTTCGGATTTCAGTTTCGCACTTCCCAGATATTTAGATTGTTGTACTTGTTTGATTTTGGTATCTCCAATTTGTAATTATCATGTTGGGCTGTTCCTTTTGCTAACAACCGTACGCCCTGTCTTCTAGCAAGGTGACATTTTAATATTTTGGGAAATACTAAATTTCAGTCTAATAAGTGATTAAATGTTTGGCATGTCAGATTGTCCAACAAATATTACTATTTTCAATAATTATATATTTATATCAAAGTTATATTTTTTAACAAAAACTTTCACTTGAAGAAGTATTTGTTTTTTCAAGATGAAGTTTCTTATTCACATTTTACAATGTCATAAAATAGGCACTGTCGGAATTTTGCCTTTAATTTAACAAATTCATTCTCAAGATATTCTCTCCTGAAATCTCCAAGCATAAGGAAATTAAATCCACTCGACAAAGATCAATCCAACCATTGCATCAGTGCTTAATGGCTAAACACGTGTGCTTTGTGTTAATTATTTAATTCTTTCGAATTTGTTTGAACTTTTCCTAAATTAACCATAAATTTCATATCAAATTTTCATCATTTACATCTAATACCACTTTTTTCAGAGGAGCATTTGTCTTGACATCTATACAACTGGAAGTTTTCCAAGATTTCAAAGTTCTTCAATAAAAGTTTCTTCTGCAAAGTTCCTCATTTAATAATGGTTGAGTTTTAATCGTAGCTGCAGTCTTATTCCAAAATACTTTTAAACAGTGAAAAACCATGTCTCTCAGTTGTTTTTGTGTAAATCTCTAATTTTCTTAGTTTTGATAACAAGCAGCTTAACAAATTTAGTTTTTTTTATATACTCGATTCATTTTCGTCATGATACCAATCTCAGTGCAACCGTCGCTTCTATTCTAAAAAAATCTTTTAGAAAATTTCTTCTAGAACGATGATTTCAGGGTGAATTTCATTTTCGAACAATGCAAGAATATGAACTTTCATGTCATCTGTACGACGACTTGGTAGTGACTCCATTTTACATTTGGAACGCAACTTTTACTGGACAGATATAAAGGAAACAAACTTCTACTGGAAAGATATAAAGGAAAAAAAAAACTTCCACTGGAAAGATATAAAGGAAAAAAAAACTTCTATCTGGACAGATATAAAGGAAAAAAGACAACGTAGTTTTGGGATAGCAATACTTATTGATGGGAAGAAGACGTCATCCTTTGAACAGAAGCCTCAAATAGCAGTGGGGAATTATTTATTAATTTTTTTTATTTAAAAAGTTATTCCATTGTATACACATTGTTTGACTATCCCGTGAAACATGGTATCAGATCGTATAGCCATGATAAATTAAGCAAATTGATTATTGATTTCAGCATAATGGCGTCTTGGTTTAGGCAATTTGTAACAGATATCAGATTATATAATTTCTTCTTGTAACAAAACTGACGACATTAGCAGACTACATAAGTTCACTTCCGCTCACATAAACCACAAAAGCCGCCTTAGCCTTTAAAAAGGAAAATGTCAGGGTAGCATTTTGTAATAAACTAAATTTCAAACTGAGGTTACTAAATCTTGAACGAAACAACATATTAGAATGAAATAATGTAATCGTATCTTTTTTTTAGTAGAAGCACATCAAACCCTTCCGAAAATATCTAAACAAAAAAGAATTCTCTGGTGGGACGAGAATCCTGAGTTGAAAATACGGATAGAAGAAAGAATCAAACAAAACAGACAAAATGGACGGGAAAACACAAAACTATTAACAATGAAAATTAAAAAGATCCAAACTATCTTTAAAACCAAATGAATGAGACTAAACAGCATAGATTGGGAATTGAAATGGGAAGAAAATAAAAGTCACAATAATATCATATAATCGAAATCAAAAACACTTCGAGTCACATTTCAACCTTAACCAAACTAATTTGAAGATGCCAGAAGAAAATTGACACCAGTGTATATCCGAGCATTACAACGTATGATCCGAAACCTAAACAACAAAGAATCTAATAATGAAGAAGAAAGCTATAAAAAAAAAAATGAAAGAATATTAAAGCAGTATGCAAACACTTTCTCAGATCAATGATTAAAAATGGTTTCCAGAGAATGAAGCTGGTTGATCTTAGAGACGACCATACTTATTCGTACCTCTTTAGAATCACAAAGAACTATATCAAATGACAGAAACACATCACTTGATGACTTTCAACAGCAACAGATTTGATTTACCATAGAATTATTTTGTCATAATACCCAATACTCTCTTAAATAATACCTCAGAATTTTTTATAAAATAAAAAGTTTAACTTCATGATAGTGTAAACATACTTTGAGGTAAACTGAATCTAAAGTGATGTAAATTTCTCATTTTCCAAGATTTTTCCCACTTTACTAATTAAGTTGCCAAAACTTACAAGGTTGATTCAGTTTATGTACGGAAGAACAAAATGACATAAATCCCAAAACTTGTTACCTTTGTGCTTATTTACTAAATATAGCTCGAAGCATTATCTTAGGGATATCATTTTTTTAATTTTTTATAGTCTTCTATATATATTGAATAAAGAACGGTTGCATGTAAACAAGACATTAAAATATTTTATTAATCTTTACATTTTTATCCATTAAAAGACACATTTATTAAAGAACAAACATTGATAACGTTACAGACTAGGATTAATAATAAATAAATGTTTTGAAAAAATATTAAAAGCATTTAATTTTAATAAAATGTGAAAAACATTCTTCGACTTCATTCACACTGTTATTTTTCTCAGTCCAAAATCCAGCAGCCTATTTTAATTAAAAAGAACTCGTTGAAGCATTCCAAAGTTATTCCTACATTTTTTTTCTTCCGTTTTAGGGTCTCAACATCTTCCAATGAAGTTTCCAATACAAAATCTACGCGCTTTAATTTTTCGAGCTACGGAATCAAACCAAACTAATTTGAAGATGCCAGAAGAAAATTGACACCAGTGTATATCCGAGCATTAAAAAGTATGAAATGAAAGAATATTAAAGCAGTATGCAAACACTTTCTCAGATCAATGATTAAAAATGGTTTCCAGAGAATTTCTGCTTAAAATTTCTGTTTGGGGAAGTAAAGAAATTTTTTCAGAAGGATATTTTGAAATATATAAAAATTCATATAGTTAAATAAAATGGGGCCTGAAAAATGATGCCTCCAGAAAATTCTTGTCCAGTTTTTCTAGTTCAAGTTCATCTAAAAGTTAGGTTTCTGAATGCTGATTTTCAAGCAAGAGGACTCTCTCTGCTTGAAAAATTAGCTTAACACTGTCTGCTTCCTCCCCCATCTCAGTCAGTACATTAATGTACTTACAAAACTTTAAATACATTATTTTTAAGTGACCGTGTACTTTTTTTCACTTAATCTAGCACCGAACCAAAACATGCCTTTCTCTCAGATTCATCCGACTCCTTATCAAATAGAGATAACATGGTCACGCGCTATTGAATCAGCCCGTTGCCATATTACCTCAGTCACTAGCCTCATTATTATAAAAAATAATAAGTATAATATAAAACCAGGTAAATGATAGTTGAAGTTATTTAAGAAGAAGCAAAGATGATTGACCACTGGTCAAGCGTATTACCCTACCAACATGTTTTACTTTTATTAAAGTTTCATCAAAAGAAATTCTGGCAATTTTACTTTTGTGTTGTTCGATTTTCATTGGTTAATCATGTTTCACGTGCATTCGACTTGTTAAACAAACGTTAGTATAATCTATGGCGCTTGGAATTCAATTTGAAGTTTCAAGAAATTAACGGATTCCAAGCCTAACTGAAAAACCATAAATGTTAGAGTGATAAACATTTCGTATTTGTTCTTTCTCTTATCCATCTGTTGGATTCCGATCCATATTTGATCTGTATTTGATCCCAATTCAGGCACACACACACACACACACACACACACACATGGGGAAATTGTATGACAAAGTGTAAAAAGTTTACTTGTGATGTCTCTCAAGTAAACTTTTCCACTTTGTCATACAATTTCCCCAATACTGTTCTTGATATATAAAATATACACCGTTATCTCATATATATATATATATATATGTGTGTGTGTGTGTGTGGTTAGATTGATGTCAGTTTGTGACCCTGGGTTTCACGCTATTTGCGAGAGTTTGTCAGACGATCACAAATAGCGTGAAACACTGGGTCACAAACTCACATCAATCCAACTAAATATGTTAGCTGTATCACTGATATTGAACGCCTTCCAATAAGTACCATGTATTTATAATCGACTCTCCCGTCGCGTTCGACGTATGAGGGTCAGGCCGATAAGTCCCCAGGAAACCGACATCCCGACACCGGCACATGAGATTTGTTTATAGTGGTGAAGGCCTTGTGCAGGACCAGCCACACTTTTGGAGGACGAATACAGAAACCTGGTGCACTGAATGCATGCTACAAGGTTCCCAAACGACCCTCCGCAGGTTTTGAATTCAGAGTTGTCCTTCTCCTAGACCAGTTGCCATCCAAGGCTATAGAACCCAGTCTGTCCTGCTATTTTACCCATAGCTGGAAGGAGATGAAGAGGATACATACCTTTCCCAAGGGTATTAGCACGTAAGTGAATGCAGTGGATTCGACTGGAATTCGAACTCGGCTCTGCGATTCCTCAATCAAGCCGCTAACCACTGCTCCACCGTGCCTCCAACATAATAAATAATATATGTAAAAATTGCATATATATATATATATGAATATATATATATATATACACACATTTTACATTATTATATTCATATATATATAAATATATATATATATATGTATATATATGTAAAATGTGTGTGTATATATATATATATATATATAAAGATATTTTTGTAGGTACAAAATTTAATGAGCGAAATAAAAGTATAAAACTTAATATTACTAGACATATTAAAAACGGGCGAAGCAATCGGTTTTGCTCTCGCTCTTCAGGCTTCAACGGGAGATTTCATTTAAAATTAAACAGAAAAATGTACAATAAAAGGAAGTGGTGAAAAAAAAAGTATGAAAAGTAACTAGAGGCAAATGACAGCGAGCCCCAACAAACACTCACGTTGTTTACACAAAGAAGGCTTACGGGACCCGATGTAAAGTGCCTCCAGAACCTTTAGATGAAATAAGGAGTGAGACCGGGACAATATATATATATATATATATATATATATATATATATATATATATATATATATTAATCAAAAGCAGATAATAATCTAGTAGATGATTTAATTAGCGCAAGGACGTGAATTTTAATCATTATAAAACCTTGGGTTCAAAGTTCTTGAGGTTATGTCTTTCTTAAAATTACATTTTCAAAATTTTAAGTCTTAAACATGGATTTCTGAAGAGTTAAATTGAAATTAAAAATTTTTCCAGTTAAATTAGGATTTTGTATTTAGTGGATAAAAATTATTTTGCAGTGCAACCATAAAAGTCTTGGTTTTGCAATCACATTTCTGTCGGGTAATTGACATAGTTTTATATTTCTCATTGTCCCCGTGATCGAGGTTCAATCTCAGGTTAAAAACAAGAACTTATTTTTTTCAAAGCAGAAATGCTCTTTTTACTTGAAATATTGGCGCAACATAATCTCCCTATGTCTACTTCCGCTCATTTGGCTTAATGTCGTCGGCAAAGATTGATAAAGTTGCCTAATTGATAAAGCCGATGTTCACAATTTGGATTTATTGATTCAATAAAAACAAAAATTTGATTTGTTTTTGTTGTAACCTGGGAAAGGTTATTGAACAGAATAACCACACGAAAGTTGGTAATGAGCGATAATTCTTAGGAGACGAACAACATACATAAGATTCGCCAGCGGCGCGTAGAAGAAGTAGTCAACTGCTAGAAGTGAGTCAAGTGAAATCAACAATGAATCTCCAACTGCAGGATATCTACCAACCGCCCCGCGCGGTCAGATGTGGCACAAGGCTGAATTTATAGTGGGGTATCCAAACCCGTAGCCTTGGCCAAAAATTCCCCGTAGACCACGTATAAAACGGAAGTGAAGTACTTCTTACAAACAATCCATGAAAACAATTTTGTGCTTCGATAGATTGTACAATGTTTTAAATTTCATTTTCATATTTAAAATTACATTTTAACTCGTAATTATAAAAATGTTGTGTTCAGGCTAAAAAAAAAATGAAAGACATATAAAAATGAAGATGATCGAATTTGTTTCGATTAGTCTCCATGCAATGTCTTTGATACATTCATTCTGAATGTTTTTGAGTCTTAAGAGAATGCTTTGTTTCAGTTCTCAAATATTTGATTCAACAGCGCTTTGACAATAAATATATTACTTCTAACCTGCCTGGATCTTTGTATAGAACTCGAAAAATGCTGAAATCATTTCATGATTTGCCTCCATAAAATCCTTGTGAGTTGCCAGTCTTATCAAGTGTCGTTCTACTCTTCCTTGTTCCGTCGATAAAACCGCGAAACCAGTCATGACATTTACGAAAGAAGCATTCAGAAAATTCCCGCGCTGAGCACATACACAAAAAACAACCTACAATGACATCAAATTTTCAGTTGGTATTTCATACTAGACAAACAACGAAATGAAAAAACAGAAATAATAAAAGGCGAACTCCAAAGAGAACTTAGGAAGCAAAGACCAGAATCGACAAATCACTTAATGAGACCTTTGGGTGCTGCAAAACAAATTAGATTGACTATATATATATATATATATATATATATATATATATATATATATAACCACTATAATCAAATCATATGTGCTGATGTCTGGCTGTCGGTTCCTAGGAACTGAGCTGCTTGACCCTCATACATCGAATACTACGGGGATAGTCCACACACACACACACACACACACACACACACATATATATATATATATAATGCTTATATGTATGCGATATTATTTCATATGGTAAAACTAATGGCTAAACTGGGTCAGTTTCCAACAAACCAAACGAGGGAACTTAATAATAATTATTTTATTTCATTGTTTGGAAAAATTTTTTTAAAATCTTTATCGTTACTGATTGTAACACGATATACAAGGCAAATTATTTTTGTGACACAAACCACAAATCATGCATTCGTCGAAGAAAGAAAATACATCCCCCACGTTTCTTAAATTGACTGATTGAAACTGAATTCAAGCGACGGAGATATTTTATAAAATGTCGAATTGGTGTATCTTATTCTGAGATCACGTAGAAGAATAGAAAATAGTTTTACATTCAGAAATGTCGACTACAAATTTGTTTTAACGATGTCGTCTGATTGAATAAATCAAGTTGCTAATGGCTAGATCCGAGATTAACAAATTGCTTGCTGCTAGTATCTTTAAAGTTCAGCAGTAAATTTGAAGATGGCAGGGTTTTCATTATTTCAACGTGCCTGGTTACAGAAGATTCTTCAACTTGGAAAAGGGTAAGTTTGATATGATTTTAATATTGTTCTTTTCTGTCTGGATGAACTTTCATTGTTTATATATATATATATATATATATATATATATATGTGTGTGTGTGTGTGTGTGTGTGTGTGTGTGTGTGTGTGCGCTCGCGCGTGTGTGTATTATAACTCATTACAGGAGGTTCGAGTCTAAGCGTCAGTCATAATCTATCTATCTATCTATTTCATTCTGTTCATATCTATCTATCTATCTATCTATCTATCTATCTATCTATCTATCTATCTATCTATCGCATTCAGTTTATATCTATCTAAAGGTAACTCATAAATATTTGTAGCTAGATGTTTTGTTTCGTAAAGAGCACACTTACTCCTTTTGAACGATATTTTTTTAAATAATCATTTCACACCAACCAAGGCGATAACGCTATTAAGAAGAAAGTGAAAAAGAGTGAACATAGTAGGTGACAGGGAAGCTAGAAACCAGAAAAGGGCCCCACGGGCGGCGAGGGGTGCTTGGAAAAAACTATTAGAATAGAACTTACATGTAGCTATTTCAAGGGTAAGACGATGAGACCGAGTTGCTTAAATTCATGACATCGAGGTACCAAAGAGGAGAGATCATTGGAATAATTGTCATGAAAATATTTGTAGAAAAGGAGACGCCCACCGCACAGAAGCGAAACCTTTTGTCTGTAAAAGTTTGCCCGATTTGTCTCCTTATTTGCACTTATGTTCGGATACTATTCTACATCCTTACAACAACCATAAATACCTATGTAGTAAGTGATTCACACCAGGAAATATCAGATGTTCTGAATCGAATTTAATGTCAGCGTTAGTTCTTAGATAAATTGATATGTGATAACTCTAATATGTACTGGTTTCACTTCAAATGATACCAAAATAGCCTTTGCAACCAGTATCACACCAGCCAGGTGCAACTTGACCTGGAAGGTGACGCCCTATCCATCAATTGTAGATTTTTTTCTCATTGTTTGGCAGTGGGTACCCCCGACATGAAAAAAGGTGGTTGACCCAGCTGCGTTTAGGATGTTCGCAGGCTGGATAACCGATGAGAGAAAGATATATAAACACATATCTGAGGGGAGTGAGTCTCTTCTATCTCCGTGAGAAGAAGATCCAGGTTTGCTGAAAAAGCCAAAGCTACGCACCCACCTGCGATATTGACGAATTAAGGAGTTGAATAATTTTACGTGTGAGAGATCTAGTTTCGTGTTCTTATATGTGTGTACAACGATAAGATTACACATACATTGAAGGTTGGGAGTCACCTCGTGACTGAGAACGACCGCTGCATAAACTCAATTCACGTGAAGAAAAGGCTTATGTTTAAATATATTGTTCCTGATGATGTTTCATTCGTACATCGACACGTGACCAAGACCTCTTCTAAGACTTATATGTCCCAAACGAACATTTTAGGGATAGGATTTCTTAAATGACTCATAAGAGTTGTAAATGACTTGAAAATCATTTTCTATTGAGTAGAAATTAATTTTCCTACAGCAATCTGGTACCGACAGCAGAATGTGAACAATCTGCTTCCGTGCCTTGAATAAATTACGAAAGGATACCAAAAATGGCAGACATTAAAAAAAGTACGAAAGATAGAACAACCGAAACCTTGTGACAATAACACAAGATGAGCAGACAACCCCGAAACACATTAGTGTATAATAATGAAAATTTCTCGAATACTTGATATGCCGAATGTGTCAACTTGCTAACCAACACACTTTGCCATATATACCGCCCGAAAAGTATTGCTGGGTATCTTATTGAGAGATGGGGGTGTTTGTGATTTGTGACAGAGGAGGCCTGTCTTCGAGAAGAAGACACGGCCAAATACATCACATGAAAGAGATTCCTTTGTGCTACCCTCCCCTCCTCCATACATATACCAGCTAGTTTCAAATTAAATTTCTTCAAAACCAACAGAAATCTCCCTGCCGGATGCAAGATCTTCCCATGAGTTAATATATCCGATGACCTTTTTAATTATGTCTTTAAGGTTGTCCTTGAATCGTTTGTAGGGATTTCATTAGGGACTCTTGCCTTGTACGAGTTCACAATACACCACCTCTTTCATACTATTTTGGACGTATAAATTTCATATTAAAAGAATATTGATACTGATCATCTTCTCTTGATATGTGACGATAAAATCGAATGGCTTGATAGTTGTGTTTTTAATTCCCGGATCAGGTAATGAAAAAAAAAATATATAGATTGTATTTTAGGAGGCAAGGTGGAGTAACGGATAGCGGCTGAAGATAACGGATAGATCTCAAGATACATGATCGCCTAAGCGTGTATCACGCATGGCATATAACTAATGACTGATATTGTATTTCTGGTGACGAGATAAGCAATATTATAAGGATGTATTTATTCATACGAGAGATATCCTCTCATACGAACAGCAGAATGTGAACAATCTGCTTCCGTGCCTTGAATAACGGGGATCGTTTCGAAAATCACGGAAGGATACCAAAAATGACAGACATTAAAAAAATGTCCGAAAGCTAGAATAACCGAAACCTTGTGACGATAACACAAAATGAGCAGGCAACCCCGAAACACATTAGTGTATAATAATGAAAATTTCTTGAAAAATGTAAACCAAAAATGCATATAAATCCGCATTTTTCTGAATGAACTTTACCTTCTTCACTATGTTCAATAATCACTTTATACATTTTCAAAATTCTTTAATCACAAGATATTTTTCTTTATTTAATTCTCTTCCTGTAAACAGTGAGAGGGGAAGAATAGTGGTAAAGTGGCCAGTGATAAGAAAAAAAAGGAGATCTTGCCTAGTCTAGCGATTTCAAATGTTGTCACAGATATCTTCTTTCATGAAGTAATGTGTCGCAGCTTATTACATCGATACTTGTAAATGAAGTGGTGCATGCGAAGACTAGTCGCAGTACACAAGCTGACCACTATCTACCGCCAAAAGCATCTCCAATGGTGACGCCAGCATAAGAAAAAAAAGACGCCTCATCTGATGAATTTCGCATTCTCTTGAATAAGCAGAGTACTTTTATATCGTAAGTGATAGCAGTAGGATGTGATGTGGGAAAATGAAAATCCCGTTCAGGAAGTGTGATGAGTAACGTTTGCTGAGAGTCCTATCATTCATGCGAAAGCTGCGTTGTCATATATCATTTACTTAAACATAATTAAGACCAGACACATTCTATTCATGGCAAAATTTTACGATATCAATGTCATCATTCAGTAAGTAAATGCGCCAATTACACTACTGATGTTACAGAGGGAGACCTTCAATAATATGAAAAAGACTGACTGTTTCTTTTGACATAAATATTCCTAGATTTCAATTCCACTGAGCATTTGAACAGGTTCGTGCTACAGAGCGTCCACCAACCAGAATTAGCAGTTAAAAGAACTGTTTTTAATATCATGGCACTAACTCTTTTTTTTAAAATCAGTATCAGCACCCGTAAGACAGTAAAGCCACTATGATACAAATGGTTACAGGGTGTGGAAGAATTAGGAATAGAGACATTAATAATGAGCGAGAAGAGTAAAGAGTAATCAGGAGGACAGTAGATAGCGATTGGTATTGCATTTAAATTTTTGCAGATTAAAGTTGACAGCAAATCGTGGAGCCGGAAGAAAAAACTGTTAGCATAAAACTAACGGTTACATCTAGCCAGCTCAACTGTAAATTGATGAGATCTCGACGTCAGTCTGGTACTGCGATTAAATTTAAAAAGTCTAAATACCATAATGAAGAGAATTATTTATTTGTAATATTTACAAAATGTGCCACAAGGCCAAAAAAATGGAAATGGGGGAAAATGACGCTCTTCTTCCATATTAAAGTAAGAACTCATCCAAACAATTACCATGAACGTATTTATAGAAAAGACACAGGGAGGCAACCTTATGAGCCATTAGATCAGGACCAATAATATTGCTGATTCTTCTTTGGATTTTATCAAGGAGCTCAAGGTGAATATTAGGGGCACCAGGCCATATGTGGCAGAAATAAATTTTCCCATAGAAAAAGCGCGACCTGACAGAGTCTATACTTGATAGAATAACAATTATTTGACAAGCACATGAACGGCTAACACTTTATTAGGTAATAAAGTTTTGCCTCAATAGAATGTTACTTTACTTGTGGTCGTCAACTACCGGCACGAGCCCGATGTGCATTTTCATTTCCGGTGTTAGGTCGGAAGCTGCTATAATAATCTTCTCGACACTTCTGAAAAAGAATTGACACAGTTAATATGGTTGTTTAACATTACTTTCTAGCGCGCGAAAACACACAAATACGCACACTATATATATATATATATATATATTGTGTGTGCGTATTTGCACGTGCAGCCATGCGCCCGTCTCTGCGGATGTGCGTTCATGCGCGTGCGCGGATGTGTGTACGTGTAAGGTATGTGAGTGTGTATGCGTGAGAGAGAGAATGTGCGTGTGTGTTGAAGTGTCAATTTACTCTAATTCGTCGCCATTATTCAATCAGAAATGCAGGGGAAGAAGAAAATCTATATTTCTCTTTGCCAATCAATAATGATCGTTGAGATACACGAGTAAAGCAACTTTTAATGGGATATTTTGAAGCAAAAGCTACATTTTTAATTTAGAAGAAAATTAATTAGCGAATGTTGCACTTCACTTGGAATCTCTTCTAATTTTTTAATTCGAATTCACCACAATATTTATTAATTTATTGATTTAATAGCAGTAATTAAAACGATCCATTCCATACGAAAATATTGGATTTTTAAAGTTATGTCATTATGTGTGCCTTAAGAATTTATATAGAACTAAAACTATATACATGGCAACGTTTTATAAAACCCTTTTAAATATAAAAGAAGTACAGGTGAACCAATTTGTTTCTAATTAATCCTCTTTTTAATTAAAGACATCAATCGATTGGTTTCGACTTTCAATATGAATGATCACAATTAATTGGCTGTATAAGGTTATATAAAATCGAAGGCCAACAGAGTCAGCAATATTGGTTGTCATCTCCAGGCATGGATTCCGATTGTATTGCTTTTACTGTAGGAATCTCGACAAACATTCTGTGGTTATTTAAACTACAGTCAGATAAATATTTAATTTTATGAAAAAACAACGACATGCTTCATTCATAACATAGTTTACCACAAAGAAAGGAAATGCTCAGTTTATACCACGTGATATGGGCACGTGACCGAATAGCTAAAATGTTCGCATTCTAACCATAAGACCCGCCATGAGGCGATTTGTCAGGAAGGAGACTTCCTTATGTTATTCGGACTGGGATGGGTCGATCCTAGCAGGGTAAGTGCCTTAAGCCATACCACAGGCTGCTCCAAGCCTTGTGAGTGACATTAGGTAGACGGAACCCTTCGCACGAAGTGACAAGTCATCGTGATCGAGGGCTTGATCGTACTTGCTTTGTTCAAATTGTTGATCACGCTAGATAACACGCTCTTCCCTCAGAAACTGCTCAGCATAGTTGCAGTATAAACCACAGGTGGGCGCTGTGGGTGTTGAATAAAGACAAATGCGCCTGAGGAAGCGTCCGCAATAGAGACTGGCTAGCCTCCCTAGTAGACGGGTGTCCTCGAATACGAGGGGCCAGCTATACATACATATACCACGTGATATCAATGTCTGGAAGGAGCTAGGAAATGTCTTATTATCCGACGTGATAATATTGTCTGCAAAAAGCGAGTAATGTTTCGTTCTAACATGTAACAGGAGAAAGAAAAGATTTCATTCATATCACGCGAGACCCTTATCTGCCCAAGAAGCATGGAAATGCTACATTCATATTGCTTAAAGGCATTTTCTGTTCAGAGCAACAAAAAAAAAATGCTTTATTTATAATATTATTGTCTGCCGAAAGAAAAACGAAATGTTTCATTTATACAATATGGCGTCATTGCCCCCTTGAAGTGTGAACGAAATGTGTTTTAACCCGTAACAAAATTGTTTATTGAACGAGAGATGGAATGTTTCGTTTATATCACGTGATAACATTTTCTTTTCGAAGCAGCAAGGAAGTATTTCGTTTACATCTCGTGACAGCTTCAAGGAAATGTTTGATTTATAACACGTCACGTGAAGAGAAATCACAAAAGGTTAACGCTAAACCAGACATCCATGTTTTACTTCACCTAAGAAAGTAATTTCCACCTGCATTTACTTAGTTGTATAATTATCAATTATTACCTATGGCTATCGTACTTTCGACATTTTCATACCAATTTCTTATGCTAAATGTAACGTCTGTTATGCGAGAGATTTAGTCTTTAATATCTTTAGATGTAGTTTTTAATATCTTTAGATGTATCATTAATATCTTTAAATGTAGTCATTAATATCTTTAGATGCAGTTTTTAATATCTTTAGATGTATCATTAATATATTTAGATCGGAGAAGCTCGTGCCGTGGCTCTAGATGTCTCCAAAGCATTTGATAAGGTATGGCATGCCGGCCTTCTTCGCAAGCTTCAGGGTTATGGAAGTTCAGGTCGATTGTTTGACTTAATACAATCATTCCTGTCAAACCGTGTATTGAAGGTCGTTCTCAGCGGATTCTCCTCCAGCTCCTATCCCACGGATGCAGGTGTTCCCTAAGGCTATATCCTATGCTCTACTCCTTTATCTTCATCAACGATCTTCCTGATGTCATAGATTCCCAGGTAGGCATCTACGCGGACGACACTACTATTTACTCCTGCCTCAAAAACAAATCTAGTGTCACCGACAAAACTAACCTGGCCGTTTGTCTCGAAAAGGACCTCCAATCGGTTGTGGACTGGGGAAGGAATTGGCTGGTTAACTTTAATGTCTCAAAAACAAAACTGCTCTCTATTACTCACCATAGAGAACCATCCCTGCCCCCCATTAGAATGTCTGACGATCAACTCCACGAGAGCTCCTCTTTGCAACTGCTCGGTCTCACATTGACTGCTGACCTGAGATGGAACAAATACATTGAGTCAATAGCTTCATCCACCTCAAGGAACGTTGACTCCCTGTGCCGCGCCAGGAAATTTTTCTCGCCGGAGAATCTACAAATCAACCATTCACCCTTGCATGGAATATTGCTGCCATATATGGTCTGGAGCCCCTTCTGTTTGTCTCAGGGTCATAGATAGAATCCACAGACGGATATACAATGTAATTGGCCCTGATCTGGCATCTCGTCTGCAGTCGCTCTCTCACAGACATGCCGTCGCCTACCTCTGTCTTATTTACAAATACTTTCACTGTAACTGCTCCGATGAGCTGCTTTCGCTGGTTCCCAGACTCCATGAATTTAAGCGTTCAACGAGGATGACATCTCGCTCTCACCCTTTCACTGTCGAAACTGTTAAATGTAAACGTCTCTTCTACTCCAATAGCTTTATGTCTCGCACTTCTCGCCTGTGGGACTCCCTCCCATTTTCCTGTTACCCTAATAGCTATAATCACCAACTATTCAAATGTAATATCAATCGACGTCTCCAGATGCCCTAATCTATCCCCTATCCTTCTCTTCATCCTTTCCTCTATCACTCCTCTTTGCTCTCGCTCCAACTCTTTGTAACCTCTTGCGTACTTGCTTGGAGTGAAACGCTTAAAAAAAAAGAGAAAAGAAAAAGTCATTAATATCTTTAGATGTAGTTTTTAATATTTTTACAAATGATACCTTTACAAAGAACAAATCCAACGTCTTTTAAACTGTCTCCCTCAAAGATAGATTAACAATTCAAATTTTATGGAGAACAATTCTAGATGAACAGAATGAAGCAGGCGAATGCTTGGAATTATTACTTACGACTAATTAATATAAAGATAATATTTAAATGGTATTTTCCTCTTTTTTTCTAATCTGATCGCTGGTGATTTCTTGTTTTTAATAGAATGTCAAAGATGTCGAACTAAAATATTTCACCCTTTTAAATAATTTTATTTTGTCATTTAATCTGATCCCTATATTAAGATTAACCAATGACCTCAAATGAAGGGCTCAGATATATCGTTAATAAACTGGCTTAAGGCAATTTTTCTGCTGACAGAATTACAAGTTTTGAAATGTTGATGAAGAAGAATAAACACCAAAGAAAACAGTGTAAGTCGTTTATTTTTTTTTAAATGCTTTCTTTTTATTTGATTTTATTCAAATTCATTGGAAAGTTTCGGGATAAGAACAAATGAAAAAAAATAGACTTTTGTTAGATGTATGCGATCGTAGGAGCTTTTCGTTATAGCTGTATACAAAAATAAATAAAAAAAACGTACAGAAAATCAGAGGAGTGAGAAAGAGAAAGGAAGAGAGAGAGAGAGAGAGAGGGAAAGAAAAGGATACGACTGACGATAAACTTTATTCGTCCTCCTCCCTACACTCTGTCAATCTTTCTTTCTGTCTCTCCTATCTATTTCTCTAACTCTCTTTCTCTCTATCTCTCTCTCTTTCTTTCTCTCTTTCTCTCACTCACACACACACAAACACTATATTTCAGCACCTGAAGATTGCAGGAACTGCATGAAACTCCGAGACGTGCTATCGACGTTGGATATTATGTATATCCACTAATATATATATATATATATATATATATATATATATATATATATATATATATATATATATTTGTGTGTGTGTTTGTATGTGTGTGTGTGTTTGTGTCTTTTTGTGTGCGTGTGTGTGTGTGTGTTTGCGTGTGTGTGTTTGTATGTGTTTGCGTGTGTTCTTATGTGTGTGTGTGTGCCTGTATAAACGTACACACACGTGAACATAATTGGGGTAGCATAATATAGGCAATATACAAATGCGAGTATATATGCAGAATTGCCAGCAGATACACAGACACATATGAAACATCTTGTGGGTTAGTTCATTCTGCCTCGGTTCCAAATCGAGAATTTGGCGTGATAGATAATAAGAGGAGATAAAATGGCGCCATCTATCGGCAGACAATATCAATGAATCATCGTGCGCGTTTTCAATCAGTTGGAAACAAATATCATTTCAAATTATAATTTCAGATCGGAAGTAAATCGTTGAATTGAAATTTATATCGTTTTCTTGGGGATAATCAAATTATTAGCGGCAATATATGCTCTCCAAAAATTAGATCAATTTAAGTGATAAAAGATTCCGATTATGGCCTGCGTTCGGTTATCGATCAGTAATCAGCTCTTTGTGAAGATTCTTTTTTGTTTTTGTTTAAAACAACAAAATGGCAACACGTTAAGCCAAAGGACTGTCTTTATTTTTCTGAACGTAAAAAGCGTTTCACTGAAAAATTTTCCTGTGAGTTATTTCACAAAAAAAAAAAAGTGCTTTTCTCATTATCTCTCCTCGAAGGTTGGTCTTCATTTAAGGAAAAAATGTTGCACTGTCGAATAAAGAGGGGAGAATTTTTAATTTCTGTTTTTCCATTCTCAAAGGAAAATTTAGCTTTAAAAATGGACATTTTGTAAACGTTCGTTTTTAAAGCCTAATAAAAACTTTTTCCTTGACTAATCCTTGCCTGTTCAGCCCAGTAAAATGGATTCTTCCAGCTATACCACCGTGATAACTCTGGGCACAACAGATAACACTTTCTGTCTGCTCGTAATAATTGCAAGTGTGTCCACAATGAGGTTAAGTCGCTTTTCGCTGCTAAAGTGAAACACCGTATAGCTTCTTACAAGTTTGGATCTCGTGAGTGCTGGCGGCTCTATATTAGTGTTAAACAAGTGTAAGTCCTCAATCTATCCTGTTTTCAATCAGTTTGAAGTGTTATCATCAACTGCGGATAAAGCAGAATGCTTTGCTTGTAAATTCTCTTCCAATTCCACTCCTGATTCATCAGGAGTATATTCACCTGATATACATATAATCTCGTCCATGCTTTTCGCTATCATCTCCAAACTCGTTCCGTCCAAGTCAGATGGACTAGATGGTATACTACCATTTCTTCTAAAGAATGTACTTTTGAACTGGCCCCTGTTCTCTCTAAACTCTCCAACAAATGACTTGATTTTTCATGCTTTCCAGCTTGTTGAAAATGCTCTTCTATAGTTTCTGCTTTTATAAAATCAGGTGAACCATCTGATCCTTAAATTTCTACCTCTTTTTGACAAAGTTTTAGAATCTCTAATCAACTCCGAATTGGTTAAACATATCACCTCATATAGTCGTCTTTCAAACAAGCAACATGACTTCCAGTGAAGTTTGTATTAGACGGCTTGAAAATTGAGGGAATTATTAGTTTAAAATCGGAGGAAAAAAGTTGAATTTATCGATTTTTGATCGGTTTTATCGATTATTGATTTTTTTAAAAATTGTCAATTTTTTACGCTAAGAAACTATCTCTTACATTTTGCAATATATGTGCCAAGTTTGGACAAAATCGGGTGGATGGATCTCGAGTGAAAAGGTAACACACAGACATCCTCTGTTTTATATATATAAAGAACCATTGTTGCCTTCAATCAACATGTCTGATGCTAATCCCCAGATCAACTCATTTCAACTTCTTGGCTTCACGTTTTACACTGACTTGGAAATTGGAATGATTATATTGAATCAATTGCTAGGTCTACTGATAGGAAAGTTCGTTTACTGCGTCATGTGAGATAATTTTTCTCGACATAATCTATTTTGCATATTTATAAATCTACCATTTGTCTGTGCATTGAATATTGCTGCCAGATCTGGTCTAGTGCTCCTACTATATATCTTAAGATTCTTGACAAAATCCAAAGAAGTGTCTGCAATGTTATCGTTCTTGCTCTGGCATCTCGCTTTCAATCATTTTCCCCGCTCCCGTAACGTAGCTTCCCTGTGTATTTTCTATAAATATTTTCAAGGCGATTGTTTTAATCAGCTTTCCTCTTGACCCCATGAATTTAAGCGTACATCTAAACTGGCAGCCAATCCTCATTATTCTACTCTCAAAATAGCTAGATGTAACCATAAGTTATGTTCTAAGAGTTTCTTCTCTCGCACTTCTGGCCTGTGGAACTCTCTTCCAGCTTCTTGCTTTCCTATCAACTATGATCTTCAAAAATGTAAATGCAATTTTGTCATTTCTTGTTTTCTTGAAACCTGTTCTTTTATTGTCCTTTCTCTTCATTAACTTTTTCTCTTTTTCAGTAACTCCTTGCGTCTTAGTGACATTATCGCCTTGCTCGGGATGAAATGATTAAAAAAATTTTGTACTCCCAAAGATTATCTAGCTTTATTTGTTCCTTTTTGCCATTTTCATTCAGTTTTATCCTGGATTCCGTATTTCTGAAGAGGTTAAAAAAAAATTTAACAAAAAAACGGCGTAGGTTATTTCATCCTTTAAGATTATGAATCGCGTGGTTTTTCAAGAGTCAAAACCATTGTTTGAAGAGGAAACAGAAAATAATATGGTGCTTATTATATTTGCTTTGTTCTTCGAGAAAAATACTGTCTTTTCCAGGTGACATCTATCTATCTATCTATCTATCTATCTATCTATCTTTTTTCACTTATCTTCTTTTATTCCAGATGCACCTTGTTTATTTTATTTTTCACGTTTTCCCGCCTGTCTGTTCATTCTAACCTCTTCCGAATTAATTTTCTAAACCTACCCTCCTATTCCCGACTCATGAGCATCTATCTATCTATCTATCTATCTATCTATCTATCTATCTATCTATCTATCTTCCCATGTTTCCCTTTCAGTAACCCTGTATGTGTGACTATGTTTAGACATTCCTATTCAAGATAGACGGGGGGGGCAGAATTCAACAATTTTATTTTAATCACTTGAAGAACATTAAAATCAGTTTGATGAGATGAATGTAAATTTGGTTTTTGACAAAAATATATTTATTCATTATTTCTTTAAACGATTTTTTTTAATATTTGACGAAATATTTCTTTATTTTCTGATGTAAATTTCATAAGAAATAGAATTTAATTATTCTTCTAATTATAAAAAAATGCTTTGTACTTCTGTCTATTGTAATAATTACGAGAGGCATTAAGGAAGTTACGGGGGTTTTCCGTTAAGGATGTGTTGTTTATTTAACGACAGCATCCTTCTCCACCATATATCGGTAATAATTGATTTGGGTGTGTGATGTAATGAATATGCATACACCTGGGTTCTCCCTCACATTAATATGATTGGCTGGTGTCAGCCATAAATACAGACTGATGGTGGAGGTACAGGGACACACGCCTGTTGTCTTCGCTTATTGCCTACGCCTGTTGCCTACCACTACGACGAGGACTAGTCCATTACGGTTACCTGCTAGATTGTCCTACTGAGTTACAGTAATCCACAACTACTTTGCTACTTCGAATAAATATATCACTTTCCGGGACATATCAGTGTGTATTGGCCTTGTGTAATGATTGAAAGATAATGCACAAAGTGTTGAAAAATACAAAATGAATTTTTATTTATCCCAATATGCAGCACCTTACACCCTTTTCACTCATACTTGCTCCCCTATCTCTGCCTCTGCTCCTTCGTCTGCCGCGAGTTCCGCTAGTTTTGGTAAGTAGTAACGGCCTTACAGCTCATCCGGCTATCATTTCTCTCCGCGGTTGGAGCCTGTGTGTAGTCTTGATATCGTTGTTTCGGATTTCCCAAAATCGCACGCTACTGGGATTGACGGCGAAGTCTAGTGTGGGCCCCCCTCTATGTACGTTGTGTACCGTAGTTAAGAAAGAATAATTCTCTAGTTACGACTGTGGTAACTTTTATCTCTGTGCGTCCAAAGGCAAATTCAGAATCAGGCTAGAGTAAAAACTTCTTCAGTAAAAAGAACAACACTGTTGATAACAGGTTTATTGAATATGAAGAAAAAAAAGTGGTTGACTAAAAAGTCTATTATTTACCGCAAAATCAAGTTCTCTTTTTCAGATAGTGATTTGAGAAATCTAGTCGCAAACGCCAAAGTAAAAACCAGCCAGTTGACTCTCACTTAGTTCTTCTGTCATGTGTGTGCCTGTGATTATTGTAACTGCGGGCATGTTCTTTAGCGACGGCTGTCATACGCGCAATCACGGGCATACCCATTGTTAATAAGTATATGCTACTCTCTTTGTTTAGAATTTCCTGTTCTCTTTTTCTGTAAAGATAATGGTGTTTTTTAGGTGGACATCATAAAAAAAATTGTTTGATTATTCTCTACTGTAAGAACACGCACACTTTTTGGACAGATAGCATAATGTAAACGAACTTCTGAATTTAATTTCTCAAGGCCAAAGAACTCCGACAACACATTAATCTGCATTATCGGATGCAGAACCTTGTTTTTGCTCAATTTTATTGAATTTTCGTTAGTTATTTCTGGATTCGATTCTTTTCCAAACTGTTCTTAAATTCATTTTTTATTTTTATTTTAAAATATTGTTTTTTGACCCGTTTCATTTTTTATTTCTTTCTCAATTATTCAACATACTCTCCTGAAAATTTTAATAATTATTATTCAATTAGTAGTCACTCCAAATCGCCATTTCATGCAATTAAACTTTTAAACAGGGCCAGTATCCTGTTACAAATATAATAATAAAGGAGGATAAGGTGGAGGTTGAAACTTCCAGAATTCAAGTGTAAAAGTCCTGGTGTATACAAGAGATAGAGAAAAGGTCCGGGTGGAAGTAAATACATATATCTATATATATGTATGTATATATCTAAATATAGTGCCACCGATTGACCGCGTAGGGCAGGAAGGTATGTTACTTTTAATGTAGTAATGGCGGGTTAGACGTGTAAGATCGCCAGCTAGTCGTGCAAATGTCGTCTTTCATCTCTTGGATTGTTACGATGAAAGGTCTAAATCAATTGATCTGAATTTGGTTATTTTTCTATTTGCTTATATACACATCTATATAGATCCATTTTGAAAACGCAACTCGTTCTCATTGGTTTGTGACCTTATATACTGGTTGTAAAAGCTTACTGATTGGTTGATTAAACTATGCCTTTGTTTACCTGGCAATTTTTATTATCCGTCTATTTTTAGGGATGGTGAAATTTTCGTTTTCTTGTTATTTATTTCTCTATCACCACATCGACATTTGGAAAGAAAAGAAATCCCTTTTTTATACGCAAGAATGTAACTGAAAATCATGAAATCTTTGCAGGAAAATCATATTCAAATCTGTGAAATTTGTCGACAATTATCTACTTTAAAATGTGTATTAATAGATTTGCATTTTTCCATGGTGGGCAAAGTTGGTTAGAATCTATTCTGTCTGTCAAAATAAGTAGGCAAACTATAGGATAGGCAGTGCATTTTCTAAGCGTTAAAAACTTATTTGTGCGACTTGTGGTAGACACGATGGTTGGCGTTTTACTTCACATGTGATATCGAAAGACATGTCAGGCATAACTCTAGCCAAAAAGTAATTTAAAATTTACTTACATATAGCCTCAAATGATAAATATAAATCCTAGTTTTAGACATGTGTAAATAGTTCGTATTAGATTGTATTACGAAACGTTGCCCTAGCGATTATTAATTTGAATGAAGCAGGCTTCTAATATAATCATTTGCTTTTCTAAATCTAACAATGTTATCGTTCAGTTATTCTTTGTGTTTATCATAAACTGTTTTTAATCCTAGAAAATATTGTCTGTGGAGCAAATATGCCTGTTCTGTTTATATGAATTTTGTTTGGGATTCGTTATGCTAAATGAGAGGAAAAGCATCAACTCACCATATTAAGAAGGGACAATTCATATAAGAAAAGCAGAATGGCAGCTTCGAAAAGTTTGCTTCAATGATGAGAATATTTCAAATGGATTCAAAACCAGATTGTTGTAATTTTTATTTTTTAGCCAATAGGATTTCTTGAAACATTTAAATTAGGAATGAATTTGAGAAAGATTTTTTTTGTGTCGGTTCAGTCTACTTTTGCACAAATTTTGACTGTTTTATTATGGAAATTTCTCGAAGCTTATTTTTTAATTAACAACCAATGAAATTCAAAAAAATGTTTGAAATTGAAATGAGGGTTACTAAAATACCCCACCCAGATTGGAAGCGGCTACACTTATAATATGTATTAATGCAATAATACATTAATATATAATACAAGAATGAATACACTAATGAATAAAAGAAAAAAAGATATTCCTAAAACAATAATTCGGGATCTTTCATTAAATTATGACACAGTCGGTCGCAGTAATAATAATGAAATAATTGGGACGATAGAATCCGAGTTTTGAGTTCTGCTTCTTTAAAACAATAACGATCTGTTTTTGAAACATCTCATGGCTTTTGATGAAAAATAGTTCCTTGGCAACAATCATAAACATTCCAGTTGGAAGATTGCTATTTTATTTAATAATGTTTTATTTTTCCTATCAAAATCCGCTATTTCATGTAAAAATAAAAAAAAACGTTATAAAAATTACTTAGGACTGTGCTAATATAAAAAGGCGTATAAACTGAGTGTTTAATTTCAATGAAAATTATGTCAAAAAGGAATTACAAAATAAACGTTAATTTAGGACATTAGTTTTTTTTTTATTTAGTTAGTCCCTTGAAACATTTGATAGAATCACTCGGTCAATCTGTCGTCTACTCTAACAGGTCAATGAAGTCGGCAAGTCTGTGTAGTGTCATGTTGAATTGCCTGGAAATCTCGTTGAAGAGACATTAGGAATAAATTGTCTTATACAAAGGGCGCGCTATGTGAGTCCAGGAAAGGTGGCGGAGGGAATTTGAAAATAGGCAAACAATGGCCAACGGGAAAGAGGGAATCTCGAAGATTAGGAAGCAATTTCAAAGACTTCGTTGATGTAATGAATAAGAAAAGGGAAGGGAAGGAAGAATCGGGAAAGTCAGTCCGGCAGAGGATTAGGATTCTTGGATGAAATGACGGAGAATAAAACAGGCAATGCAACACGCTGGGGTGTTGGTAGGGGTGGCGTAATCGGCGGGCGGAGGTGGGAATCGGGAAAGGAGAAGAGAAAGATATGTGGAATGAACTAAAAAAAAGGGGAGAAGATAAAAGAGGATTGTGAAGAGAGAAAGAAAGAGTTCGTGTAAACAAGAGGAAGAGAGAGAGAGAGAAAGAGAGAGAGAGAGAGAGAGAGCGAAAAGGGCCAATGAAAATAATGGGAAGATGAAGAGCAGGGAAAAGTATCTCTGAAGAAAAAGTGCGACGTAAGAATATGAGGAACAGAAAAAGTAGAAACTGTTTTTAAAAATAGAAACGTTTTTTGTGTTGTTGGCCAAAGTAGAAAGGTTTTATCTGAAACGACAAGCACACACACACACACTCACACATACACACACACGCACACACTCACACATACACACACACGCACACACATATATATATAAGGAAGAGGTTATCGCAAACTTTTTTGGTTATAATGTGTATTTTTAAATATATATTATACTTTATTTTCCATATATTTTGCTACACGGGTTTCAAGTCCTGCGGCCTTGATCAGGCGAAGAGTGGTTATTTCCACATATTATTTAAAGGAATTAATTTTTAAAAGTTTAGTGGTTGAGCTAATTACGTATTTTCTATGGAAGACACTTTGTTTTTTGACATCAGTCAAAAAGCCATGATTGTAAATATGTATATTGTAAACAGGCATATCTTTCCCAGGAGACTATTGCTGCTATACAATCTTACTGTTTTTTCCAAATTGTCCCTGTCCCGTTCCAAGGTAAACGGAACGAATATCAATAACATTTGGAATATTTTCATTCCAATGAAACCCTCGTGAGTTATCTTCTTCCTTAAGCGAAAAACGCAGACAAATGAACTTTGCCACGACATCCTTCCACTTAAGAAAATAGAATTGGGATCAATTTTGTCGGAATGAGATCGTTTACCATGAACTGATTTTATTGGAGAACTTTAACCTTTTCTTTGTTATTCACTTGTAAACATTGTAATTACAGAAGAACATGCATAAAAGCTAACTTCTTCAGGAATTGGATACAGAATAAGAGAAAAAAAGAACAAAAGAATAACAGTATAGCAGAATAACAATATAGCAGAAAATATCAGAACAAAAGAATAACAGTATAGCAGAATAACAATATAGCAGAAAATATCAGAACAAAAGAATAACAGTATAGCAGAATAACAATATAGCAGAAAATATCAGAACAAAAGAATAACAGTATAGCAGAATAACAATATAGCAGAAAATATCAGAACAAAAGAATAACAGTATAGCAGAATAACAATATAGCAGAAAATATCAGAACAAAAGAATAACAGTATAGCAGAATAACAATATAGCAGAAAATATCAGAACAAAAGAATAACAGTATTCCGAGTCTCACTGGGTGCCTCTCATTAATGTATCAGCTCATTTTTATATATATATATATATATATATATATATATATATATGTATCATGTTCTCACTTTCGTTTATTAGACATTGAATTGTATCACCTTATGTCCATGAAACTTACCTGACAGTTCCGTTAACCTGATGAATATTCATGAAGACTGCTTGTGTCTAAAATATTTGTACATAAACACCTGTCACAAAATAAAATCCTTACATTTGTCTTGATAATGTCCCTCAGAGGACAAAACGTGTCGACTAAGATAATTTTTCCTTCTGTCTGTATATATATATATATATATATATATATATATATATATATATTGAGCAATTAAATGATAAATTGGAAACATTCTATGTAACGTGTGTCATCACCTAGAACTCCCGGGGACTAAAGTAAAGTTTTTATTCATGGAACTATATATGTACAGAAGAGTTAGGTGGGGGTATAAAGGCGATTGTTTAATTAAGTACGGAGGGGGGAAATTGAAGATGAGGAAACGCTGAATTAAAAATTTTTGGAGTTTCAAATTTTTTATATCTACAAGTGTCTTGAAGATCTTTTGACATTAACTTTTTTTTTTTTTTTTTTACATTTACAAGTTGTTGATAACATTTAAATTTTCTGTTATCACAATGGGCGATACTTAAAAACGATAAAAACAAAACAAAAAGGTTTAGGAAACTGAATGAGATCGGCTAGATTATGTGTCCAGACACGTCTACTAAAATAAAATAAAAATTAAAACCCAAAAGGTTTAAAATGAAAAAAAAATAAATTAAAGTAAGAAAATTTAAAAATCGTAAAATTTTAAATTCCCAGTTTCAGCATCTTTAGCGTTTGCTCTTGCTACATAATTCTAATCAACGTTCGTATTTACATCTCTCACTTCTCATCCTGCTCCTTCTACACATATATGATTGCACAAAATTTATCCACATTCAATCAATTAACATTGTTATGATATGTTGAGATTTATATATCATTTATATATCATATATATATATATATATATATATATATATATATATATATATATATATATATATATGTGTGTGTGTGTGTGTGTGTGTGTGTGTACGTGTTATAGTTCACACATAATTATTATGTATAAACATTTCGCAATTCGATTAGGCACAGATATATATCCATTCGTTCGAGCATACATACATATTGTAATCCTATTTCGGTGTCGAGTCTGTATGTAGCGAAGTTCTTTCAACAAGTGGCAGGTGGGGGTATTCTTGACTCTTTTCACATTGGCCGTCTGCGTCATCAAACGAATTAACACTTCTTCATCACATTCACACACACATACACACATGTATATGTGCACATCTCTCTCTCTCTCTCTCTCTCTATATATATATATATATATATATATATATAACAAGTTTTAACAAATTCAGACGAAAAGGTCTGTCTAGTTTATTGTATCTTTCCAATTTTTGATCGAGTTGTTGCACATCTACTTACAAATTGTGGCGAAACTGTCCAAACTGCATTTGTTTTTTCGAGTTCTCTCGACCATTTTGGTCATTATCAAGAACTGAAATTTATCACTTTCTCAGACGTGTTTGCTAACTACATCCTGTTTTTTTTTGGGGGGGGAGGGGGTTTCAAATTTGAATATGCGAATAAGTAACATCATGTACAGAATGGTTTCCCAGTGATTAACAGCGTCGAAAAGGATTATATTAAAGATTTTAGACGTGTTATATTCATTTTATACACATTTTAAAATGCCTTCTTCTATGCTGATAGATATTTAATACATGTTATTTCTTTTGTATAATAATAGTATCGGAATGGCTGGTGGCGAAAAATCCATTTCTATATAGCATTACTATACCGGCGATATATTAAGATATCTACATTGGCGAATAAAAAGAAGGACACATGTATATGAGGCATAGATTGAGGAATTGGAGAGCCGAGTTCGAATTCCAGACGAATCCATTACATTCACTTACGTGCTAATACCCTTGGAAAACATATGAATCATTTTCTTTTCCCCCCAGCTATGGGTAAATAGCAGGACAGTTCTATAGCCCTGGGTGACAACCGGTCTAGGAGAAAGTAATTCAAAACCGGCCTGAAGAAGGTTGGGCTCCGTCAGGCTATCTTGAACAAAAAATACCATTTTTAATGTGGCTACAGTACACATGGTGCCCCTACGGGTCACGGGAAAAAAGAAAC